>OY741957.1:5000-20000 GCA_963555595.1 Tethea ocularis
CCTAACCTAACCTAACCTAACCTAACCTAACCTAACCTAACCTAACCTAACCTAACCTAACCTAACCTAACCTAACCTAACCTAACCTAACCTAACCTAACCTAACCTAACCTAACCTAACCTAACCTAACCTAACCTAACCTAACCTAACCTAACCTAACCTAACCTAACCTAACCTAACCTAACCTAACCTAACCTAACCTAACCTAACCTAACCTAACCTAACCTAACCTAACCTAACCTAACCTAACCTAACCTAACCTAACCTAACCTAACCTAACCTAACCTAACCTAACCTAACCTAACCTAACCTAACCTAACCTAACCTAACCTAACCTAACCTAACCTAACCTAACCTAACCTAACCTAACCTAACCTAACCTAACCTAACCTAACCTAACCTAACCTAACCTAACCTAACCTAACCTAACCTAACCTAACCTAACCTAACCTAACCTAACCTAACCTAACCTAACCTAACCTAACCTAACCTAACCTAACCTAACCTAACCTAACCTAACCTAACCTAACCTAACCTAACCTAACCTAACCTAACCTAACCTAACCTAACCTAACCTAACCTAACCTAACCTAACCTAACCTAACCTAACCTAACCTAACCTAACCTAACCTAACCTAACCTAACCTAACCTAACCTAACCTAACCTAACCTAACCTAACCTAACCTAACCTAACCTAACCTAACCTAACCTAACCTAACCTAACCTAACCTAACCTAACCTAACCTAACCTAACCTAACCTAACCTAACCTAACCTAACCTAACCTAACCTAACCTAACCTAACCTAACCTAACCTAACCTAACCTAACCTAACCTAACCTAACCTAACCTAACCTAACCTAACCTAACCTAACCTAACCTAACCTAACCTAACCTAACCTAACCTAACCTAACCTAACCTAACCTAACCTAACCTAACCTAACCTAACCTAACCTAACCTAACCTAACCTAACCTAACCTAACCTAACCTAACCTAACCTAACCTAACCTAACCTAACCTAACCTAACCTAACCTAACCTAACCTAACCTAACCTAACCTAACCTAACCTAACCTAACCTAACCTAACCTAACCTAACCTAACCTAACCTAACCTAACCTAACCTAACCTAACCTAACCTAACCTAACCTAACCTAACCTAACCTAACCTAACCTAACCTAACCTAACCTAACCTAACCTAACCTAACCTAACCTAACCTAACCTAACCTAACCTAACCTAACCTAACCTAACCTAACCTAACCTAACCTAACCTAACCTAACCTAACCTAACCTAACCTAACCTAACCTAACCTAACCTAACCTAACCTAACCTAACCTAACCTAACCTAACCTAACCTAACCTAACCTAACCTAACCTAACCTAACCTAACCTAACCTAACCTAACCTAACCTAACCTAACCTAACCTAACCTAACCTAACCTAACCTAACCTAACCTAACCTAACCTAACCTAACCTAACCTAACCTAACCTAACCTAACCTAACCTAACCTAACCTAACCTAACCTAACCTAACCTAACCTAACCTAACCTAACCTAACCTAACCTAACCTAACCTAACCTAACCTAACCTAACCTAACCTAACCTAACCTAACCTAACCTAACCTAACCTAACCTAACCTAACCTAACCTAACCTAACCTAACCTAACCTAACCTAACCTAACCTAACCTAACCTAACCTAACCTAACCTAACCTAACCTAACCTAACCTAACCTAACCTAACCTAACCTAACCTAACCTAACCTAACCTAACCTAACCTAACCTAACCTAACCTAACCTAACCTAACCTAACCTAACCTAACCTAACCTAACCTAACCTAACCTAACCTAACCTAACCTAACCTAACCTAACCTAACCTAACCTAACCTAACCTAACCTAACCTAACCTAACCTAACCTAACCTAACCTAACCTAACCTAACCTAACCTAACCTAACCTAACCTAACCTAACCTAACCTAACCTAACCTAACCTAACCTAACCTAACCTAACCTAACCTAACCTAACCTAACCTAACCTAACCTAACCTAACCTAACCTAACCTAACCTAACCTAACCTAACCTAACCTAACCTAACCTAACCTAACCTAACCTAACCTAACCTAACCTAACCTAACCTAACCTAACCTAACCTAACCTAACCTAACCTAACCTAACCTAACCTAACCTAACCTAACCTAACCTAACCTAACCTAACCTAACCTAACCTAACCTAACCTAACCTAACCTAACCTAACCTAACCTAACCTAACCTAACCTAACCTAACCTAACCTAACCTAACCTAACCTAACCTAACCTAACCTAACCTAACCTAACCTAACCTAACCTAACCTAACCTAACCTAACCTAACCTAACCTAACCTAACCTAACCTAACCTAACCTAACCTAACCTAACCTAACCTAACCTAACCTAACCTAACCTAACCTAACCTAACCTAACCTAACCTAACCTAACCTAACCTAACCTAACCTAACCTAACCTAACCTAACCTAACCTAACCTAACCTAACCTAACCTAACCTAACCTAACCTAACCTAACCTAACCTAACCTAACCTAACCTAACCTAACCTAACCTAACCTAACCTAACCTAACCTAACCTAACCTAACCTAACCTAACCTAACCTAACCTAACCTAACCTAACCTAACCTAACCTAACCTAACCTAACCTAACCTAACCTAACCTAACCTAACCTAACCTAACCTAACCTAACCTAACCTAACCTAACCTAACCTAACCTAACCTAACCTAACCTAACCTAACCTAACCTAACCTAACCTAACCTAACCTAACCTAACCTAACCTAACCTAACCTAACCTAACCTAACCTAACCTAACCTAACCTAACCTAACCTAACCTAACCTAACCTAACCTAACCTAACCTAACCTAACCTAACCTAACCTAACCTAACCTAACCTAACCTAACCTAACCTAACCTAACCTAACCTAACCTAACCTAACCTAACCTAACCTAACCTAACCTAACCTAACCTAACCTAACCTAACCTAACCTAACCTAACCTAACCTAACCTAACCTAACCTAACCTAACCTAACCTAACCTAACCTAACCTAACCTAACCTAACCTAACCTAACCTAACCTAACCTAACCTAACCTAACCTAACCTAACCTAACCTAACCTAACCTAACCTAACCTAACCTAACCTAACCTAACCTAACCTAACCTAACCTAACCTAACCTAACCTAACCTAACCTAACCTAACCTAACCTAACCTAACCTAACCTAACCTAACCTAACCTAACCTAACCTAACCTAACCTAACCTAACCTAACCTAACCTAACCTAACCTAACCTAACCTAACCTAACCTAACCTAACCTAACCTAACCTAACCTAACCTAACCTAACCTAACCTAACCTAACCTAACCTAACCTAACCTAACCTAACCTAACCTAACCTAACCTAACCTAACCTAACCTAACCTAACCTAACCTAACCTAACCTAACCTAACCTAACCTAACCTAACCTAACCTAACCTAACCTAACCTAACCTAACCTAACCTAACCTAACCTAACCTAACCTAACCTAACCTAACCTAACCTAACCTAACCTAACCTAACCTAACCTAACCTAACCTAACCTAACCTAACCTAACCTAACCTAACCTAACCTAACCTAACCTAACCTAACCTAACCTAACCTAACCTAACCTAACCTAACCTAACCTAACCTAACCTAACCTAACCTAACCTAACCTAACCTAACCTAACCTAACCTAACCTAACCTAACCTAACCTAACCTAACCTAACCTAACCTAACCTAACCTAACCTAACCTAACCTAACCTAACCTAACCTAACCTAACCTAACCTAACCTAACCTAACCTAACCTAACCTAACCTAACCTAACCTAACCTAACCTAACCTAACCTAACCTAACCTAACCTAACCTAACCTAACCTAACCTAACCTAACCTAACCTAACCTAACCTAACCTAACCTAACCTAACCTAACCTAACCTAACCTAACCTAACCTAACCTAACCTAACCTAACCTAACCTAACCTAACCTAACCTAACCTAACCTAACCTAACCTAACCTAACCTAACCTAACCTAACCTAACCTAACCTAACCTAACCTAACCTAACCTAACCTAACCTAACCTAACCTAACCTAACCTAACCTAACCTAACCTAACCTAACCTAACCTAACCTAACCTAACCTAACCTAACCTAACCTAACCTAACCTAACCTAACCTAACCTAACCTAACCTAACCTAACCTAACCTAACCTAACCTAACCTAACCTAACCTAACCTAACCTAACCTAACCTAACCTAACCTAACCTAACCTAACCTAACCTAACCTAACCTAACCTAACCTAACCTAACCTAACCTAACCTAACCTAACCTAACCTAACCTAACCTAACCTAACCTAACCTAACCTAACCTAACCTAACCTAACCTAACCTAACCTAACCTAACCTAACCTAACCTAACCTAACCTAACCTAACCTAACCTAACCTAACCTAACCTAACCTAACCTAACCTAACCTAACCTAACCTAACCTAACCTAACCTAACCTAACCTAACCTAACCTAACCTAACCTAACCTAACCTAACCTAACCTAACCTAACCTAACCTAACCTAACCTAACCTAACCTAACCTAACCTAACCTAACCTAACCTAACCTAACCTAACCTAACCTAACCTAACCTAACCTAACCTAACCTAACCTAACCTAACCTAACCTAACCTAACCTAACCTAACCTAACCTAACCTAACCTAACCTAACCTAACCTAACCTAACCTAACCTAACCTAACCTAACCTAACCTAACCTAACCTAACCTAACCTAACCTAACCTAACCTAACCTAACCTAACCTAACCTAACCTAACCTAACCTAACCTAACCTAACCTAACCTAACCTAACCTAACCTAACCTAACCTAACCTAACCTAACCTAACCTAACCTAACCTAACCTAACCTAACCTAACCTAACCTAACCTAACCTAACCTAACCTAACCTAACCTAACCTAACCTAACCTAACCTAACCTAACCTAACCTAACCTAACCTAACCTAACCTAACCTAACCTAACCTAACCTAACCTAACCTAACCTAACCTAACCTAACCTAACCTAACCTAACCTAACCTAACCTAACCTAACCTAACCTAACCTAACCTAACCTAACCTAACCTAACCTAACCTAACCTAACCTAACCTAACCTAACCTAACCTAACCTAACCTAACCTAACCTAACCTAACCTAACCTAACCTAACCTAACCTAACCTAACCTAACCTAACCTAACCTAACCTAACCTAACCTAACCTAACCTAACCTAACCTAACCTAACCTAACCTAACCTAACCTAACCTAACCTAACCTAACCTAACCTAACCTAACCTAACCTAACCTAACCTAACCTAACCTAACCTAACCTAACCTAACCTAACCTAACCTAACCTAACCTAACCTAACCTAACCTAACCTAACCTAACCTAACCTAACCTAACCTAACCTAACCTAACCTAACCTAACCTAACCTAACCTAACCTAACCTAACCTAACCTAACCTAACCTAACCTAACCTAACCTAACCTAACCTAACCTAACCTAACCTAACCTAACCTAACCTAACCTAACCTAACCTAACCTAACCTAACCTAACCTAACCTAACCTAACCTAACCTAACCTAACCTAACCTAACCTAACCTAACCTAACCTAACCTAACCTAACCTAACCTAACCTAACCTAACCTAACCTAACCTAACCTAACCTAACCTAACCTAACCTAACCTAACCTAACCTAACCTAACCTAACCTAACCTAACCTAACCTAACCTAACCTAACCTAACCTAACCTAACCTAACCTAACCTAACCTAACCTAACCTAACCTAACCTAACCTAACCTAACCTAACCTAACCTAACCTAACCTAACCTAACCTAACCTAACCTAACCTAACCTAACCTAACCTAACCTAACCTAACCTAACCTAACCTAACCTAACCTAACCTAACCTAACCTAACCTAACCTAACCTAACCTAACCTAACCTAACCTAACCTAACCTAACCTAACCTAACCTAACCTAACCTAACCTAACCTAACCTAACCTAACCTAACCTAACCTAACCTAACCTAACCTAACCTAACCTAACCTAACCTAACCTAACCTAACCTAACCTAACCTAACCTAACCTAACCTAACCTAACCTAACCTAACCTAACCTAACCTAACCTAACCTAACCTAACCTAACCTAACCTAACCTAACCTAACCTAACCTAACCTAACCTAACCTAACCTAACCTAACCTAACCTAACCTAACCTAACCTAACCTAACCTAACCTAACCTAACCTAACCTAACCTAACCTAACCTAACCTAACCTAACCTAACCTAACCTAACCTAACCTAACCTAACCTAACCTAACCTAACCTAACCTAACCTAACCTAACCTAACCTAACCTAACCTAACCTAACCTAACCTAACCTAACCTAACCTAACCTAACCTAACCTAACCTAACCTAACCTAACCTAACCTAACCTAACCTAACCTAACCTAACCTAACCTAACCTAACCTAACCTAACCTAACCTAACCTAACCTAACCTAACCTAACCTAACCTAACCTAACCTAACCTAACCTAACCTAACCTAACCTAACCTAACCTAACCTAACCTAACCTAACCTAACCTAACCTAACCTAACCTAACCTAACCTAACCTAACCTAACCTAACCTAACCTAACCTAACCTAACCTAACCTAACCTAACCTAACCTAACCTAACCTAACCTAACCTAACCTAACCTAACCTAACCTAACCTAACCTAACCTAACCTAACCTAACCTAACCTAACCTAACCTAACCTAACCTAACCTAACCTAACCTAACCTAACCTAACCTAACCTAACCTAACCTAACCTAACCTAACCTAACCTAACCTAACCTAACCTAACCTAACCTAACCTAACCTAACCTAACCTAACCTAACCTAACCTAACCTAACCTAACCTAACCTAACCTAACCTAACCTAACCTAACCTAACCTAACCTAACCTAACCTAACCTAACCTAACCTAACCTAACCTAACCTAACCTAACCTAACCTAACCTAACCTAACCTAACCTAACCTAACCTAACCTAACCTAACCTAACCTAACCTAACCTAACCTAACCTAACCTAACCTAACCTAACCTAACCTAACCTAACCTAACCTAACCTAACCTAACCTAACCTAACCTAACCTAACCTAACCTAACCTAACCTAACCTAACCTAACCTAACCTAACCTAACCTAACCTAACCTAACCTAACCTAACCTAACCTAACCTAACCTAACCTAACCTAACCTAACCTAACCTAACCTAACCTAACCTAACCTAACCTAACCTAACCTAACCTAACCTAACCTAACCTAACCTAACCTAACCTAACCTAACCTAACCTAACCTAACCTAACCTAACCTAACCTAACCTAACCTAACCTAACCTAACCTAACCTAACCTAACCTAACCTAACCTAACCTAACCTAACCTAACCTAACCTAACCTAACCTAACCTAACCTAACCTAACCTAACCTAACCTAACCTAACCTAACCTAACCTAACCTAACCTAACCTAACCTAACCTAACCTAACCTAACCTAACCTAACCTAACCTAACCTAACCTAACCTAACCTAACCTAACCTAACCTAACCTAACCTAACCTAACCTAACCTAACCTAACCTAACCTAACCTAACCTAACCTAACCTAACCTAACCTAACCTAACCTAACCTAACCTAACCTAACCTAACCTAACCTAACCTAACCTAACCTAACCTAACCTAACCTAACCTAACCTAACCTAACCTAACCTAACCTAACCTAACCTAACCTAACCTAACCTAACCTAACCATCGATAATTTTGTCAAAAATTCACCTTTCGCGCCGCGGTTTTCTGCCATCAATAGTGTCTTCGGACCTCCTATAGTATCCCTAGAGTAGTTTCAGACGTTTTCATATAAAAATAGTTTAAAATTTTCAAATAACCAGTAAAAAACACATAAAATTTCAATTTTCTTAAAAATTTTCCTTGGTACCTACCTTTTTTCCGGTCTGGTCGAGCTTCCCTCGCCGATCCTCGTCTCTGGACACCTCTCGAAGCCCTCTGCTACGTATACCTGCAAAGTTACAAACAAATTAAAGTCAAATTTTCAACAATTTTCAGTAATTTTCAGTTTTCAGTAAATTTTTATATTAACACTAACCTTTTTTCGGGTTTGGCCGAGCTCCTCTCGCCGATCCGCGTCTGCCGACACCTCTTGCGGCATTCCACGTCCACTACTTATTTTATTATAAATTTTTCAAAGTTAAGTACCTAACAAAAAAGTCTTCCTAAGCGCTTCACGCAACAGGGAAAACATCGATAATTTTGTCAAAAATTCACCTTTCGCGCCGCGGTTTTCTGCCATCAATAGTGTCTTCGGACCTCCTATAGTATCCCTAGAGTAGTTTCAGACGTTTTCATATAAAAATAGTTTAAAATTTTCAAATAACCAGTAAAAAACACATAAAATTTCAATTTTCTTAAAAATTTTCCTTGGTACCTACCTTTTTTCCGGTCTGGTCGAGCTTCCCTCGCCGATCCTCGTCTCTGGACACCTCTCGAAGCCCTCTGCTACGTATACCTGCAAAGTTACAAACAAATTAAAGTCAAATTTTCAACAATTTTCAGTAATTTTCAGTTTTCAGTAAATTTTTATATTAACACTAACCTTTTTTCGGGTTTGGCCGAGCTCCTCTCGCCGATCCGCGTCTGCCGACACCTCTTGCGGCATTCCACGTCCACTACTTATTTTATTATAAATTTTTCAAAGTTAAGTACCTAACAAAAAAGTCTTCCTAAGCGCTTCACGCAACAGGGAAAACATCGATAATTTTGTCAAAAATTCACCTTTCGCGCCGCGGTTTTCTGCCATCAATAGTGTCTTCGGACCTCCTATAGTATCCCTAGAGTAGTTTCAGACGTTTTCATATAAAAATAGTTTAAAATTTTCAAATAACCAGTAAAAAACACATAAAATTTCAATTTTCTTAAAAATTTTCCTTGGTACCTACCTTTTTTCCGGTCTGGTCGAGCTTCCCTCGCCGATCCTCGTCTCTGGACACCTCTCGAAGCCCTCTGCTACGTATACCTGCAAAGTTACAAACAAATTAAAGTCAAATTTTCAACAATTTTCAGTAATTTTCAGTTTTCAGTAAATTTTTATATTAACACTAACCTTTTTTCGGGTTTGGCCGAGCTCCTCTCGCCGATCCGCGTCTGCCGACACCTCTTGCGGCATTCCACGTCCACTACTTATTTTATTATAAATTTTTCAAAGTTAAGTACCTAACAAAAAAGTCTTCCTAAGCGCTTCACGCAACAGGGAAAACATCGATAATTTTGTCAAAAATTCACCTTTCGCGCCGCGGTTTTCTGCCATCAATAGTGTCTTCGGACCTCCTATAGTATCCCTAGAGTAGTTTCAGACGTTTTCATATAAAAATAGTTTAAAATTTTCAAATAACCAGTAAAAAACACATAAAATTTCAATTTTCTTAAAAATTTTCCTTGGTACCTACCTTTTTTCCGGTCTGGTCGAGCTTCCCTCGCCGATCCTCGTCTCTGGACACCTCTCGAAGCCCTCTGCTACGTATACCTGCAAAGTTACAAACAAATTAAAGTCAAATTTTCAACAATTTTCAGTAATTTTCAGTTTTCAGTAAATTTTTATATTAACACTAACCTTTTTTCGGGTTTGGCCGAGCTCCTCTCGCCGATCCGCGTCTGCCGACACCTCTTGCGGCATTCCACGTCCACTACTTATTTTATTATAAATTTTTCAAAGTTAAGTACCTAACAAAAAAGTCTTCCTAAGCGCTTCACGCAACAGGGAAAACATCGATAATTTTGTCAAAAATTCACCTTTCGCGCCGCGGTTTTCTGCCATCAATAGTGTCTTCGGACCTCCTATAGTATCCCTAGAGTAGTTTCAGACGTTTTCATATAAAAATAGTTTAAAATTTTCAAATAACCAGTAAAAAACACATAAAATTTCAATTTTCTTAAAAATTTTCCTTGGTACCTACCTTTTTTCCGGTCTGGTCGAGCTTCCCTCGCCGATCCTCGTCTCTGGACACCTCTCGAAGCCCTCTGCTACGTATACCTGCAAAGTTACAAACAAATTAAAGTCAAATTTTCAACAATTTTCAGTAATTTTCAGTTTTCAGTAAATTTTTATATTAACACTAACCTTTTTTCGGGTTTGGCCGAGCTCCTCTCGCCGATCCGCGTCTGCCGACACCTCTTGCGGCATTCCACGTCCACTACTTATTTTATTATAAATTTTTCAAAGTTAAGTACCTAACAAAAAAGTCTTCCTAAGCGCTTCACGCAACAGGGAAAACATCGATAATTTTGTCAAAAATTCACCTTTCGCGCCGCGGTTTTCTGCCATCAATAGTGTCTTCGGACCTCCTATAGTATCCCTAGAGTAGTTTCAGACGTTTTCATATAAAAATAGTTTAAAATTTTCAAATAACCAGTAAAAAACACATAAAATTTCAATTTTCTTAAAAATTTTCCTTGGTACCTACCTTTTTTCCGGTCTGGTCGAGCTTCCCTCGCCGATCCTCGTCTCTGGACACCTCTCGAAGCCCTCTGCTACGTATACCTGCAAAGTTACAAACAAATTAAAGTCAAATTTTCAACAATTTTCAGTAATTTTCAGTTTTCAGTAAATTTTTATATTAACACTAACCTTTTTTCGGGTTTGGCCGAGCTCCTCTCGCCGATCCGCGTCTGCCGACACCTCTTGCGGCATTCCACGTCCACTACTTATTTTATTATAAATTTTTCAAAGTTAAGTACCTAACAAAAAAGTCTTCCTAAGCGCTTCACGCAACAGGGAAAACATCGATAATTTTGTCAAAAATTCACCTTTCGCGCCGCGGTTTTCTGCCATCAATAGTGTCTTCGGACCTCCTATAGTATCCCTAGAGTAGTTTCAGACGTTTTCATATAAAAATAGTTTAAAATTTTCAAATAACCAGTAAAAAACACATAAAATTTCAATTTTCTTAAAAATTTTCCTTGGTACCTACCTTTTTTCCGGTCTGGTCGAGCTTCCCTCGCCGATCCTCGTCTCTGGACACCTCTCGAAGCCCTCTGCTACGTATACCTGCAAAGTTACAAACAAATTAAAGTCAAATTTTCAACAATTTTCAGTAATTTTCAGTTTTCAGTAAATTTTTATATTAACACTAACCTTTTTTCGGGTTTGGCCGAGCTCCTCTCGCCGATCCGCGTCTGCCGACACCTCTTGCGGCATTCCACGTCCACTACTTATTTTATTATAAATTTTTCAAAGTTAAGTACCTAACAAAAAATTGCCCACCCAAGCCCGCCCTATTCCGATTTTATAGTTGTTAACGTCAAAATATTTCTTTGCATTTTATCATTCTTCGGGCCAGTAGAAGCCGAAATAGACACTTGAAGGCCACCCTAGGATCTGTAACTTAGAAGATACAGAGCGGCAGAGGCAACAATAACAACTACAGTCTGCGGATACTTAATTATGATAGTCGCAACCTATATATAACATACCATTATCTTCAACATGAGTCTGCCGAACACTCCGACCCCCCCAGAACCCCTGGAAAGCAATGATTATCAAAAACTTTTCGAACTAACTAACGTTATTCTAGATGAAATCATGCGGGGAAAAAGTGTAACAAAGTCCTCTAAGGATAAAATAATAGAAGCTACCAGTAAAATTAGAAACATATTAGAAAATTCGCCGGAAATGGCAACTCAACTGAGCCAGAACCAAAATACAAATAATTATGATAATCACGCTCAAACCAGGGAAATAGAAACTATGATGAAAAACCTTGCAGGCGAATTAACAACAAAGATTAATGACATTACTAAAGTCATAAGCTCTGAAACGGGACGGGAACAGTTCTCCACGCAACCGTCTGCCCCCTCATCCCTACCGACCCAATCATATGCCTACGCTGCCAGTAAAAATAACAATCAGACCAAAAGAAGTAACTCAGCGCTGATAATCTCCACATCCAACCCACAAAATAAAGCCAAAATAACTACAGAATGGAAGAAAGAGATAAACTTTAAGCAGGTTAAATATGCTCCAGCGAAAATTATACCTCTATCGGGTAACAAGCTAAGGATGGAGTTTGAAGACAAGCAGCAAAGGGATGAAACGATCCAAAGAATTTCAGAGAATAGTACTATCAAGGCGGAACCGGCTAGGAACCTTAAACCCATGATCATCCTAAAGGGCATATCTAAAGACACCCCACCTGAAGAACTAACCAACACTATCATACAACAAAATGAAATCTTGGAAAACACGGAACCAGCAGAAATAATGATATGTTTCACCAAACCTAACAGAAGCCCTGCATTATACAATGCAGTACTTCGCATCGCCCCGAGAGTATGGCATAATATCACCAAATTAACAAGAGTAAATGTAGATCATATTAAAGTCCATATTGAAGAGTACTCCCCATTCAAACAGTGCCTGAAATGTCTTAAGTTCGGACACACCCAAAGCAAATGCACTGCCGAAATTGATCACTGTGCACACTGTGCCGAAACGGGACACACCCACAAGACCTGCCCCCGTAGCAAAGAACCTAGCAAATGCTATAATTGCAACAAACAAAATGAAAATAATAGTGCTAATCCAAATAAAAATACGGCGCACCGCGCCACCTCTCACCTCTGCCCTGGAATTAGGGCCATGAAAATAAAATTGTCAAAACGTACCGATTATGAGTAATAGAGCAAATAACGCAAACAATATAAAAGTTATACAATGCAATACCGCTAGGGGATATCAGGCACATCAGGAAATGTTAGCATACATCGAAAAGAACGAAATTCAAATTATACTCCTTACAGAGCCCTACACCTCCAACAAATCCATGATAATCAACAATGTCCCAGGATACAAGATCTATCAATATCCCAAACCTAATCAAAGCAAGAAAATTAAAGCATGTATACTAATTAAAGATGGAACTGGGGCAACCTTGGGCAATGCTGAACACTCATCACCAAATTTATGCTCAGTCAGCTTAAAAACCACAAAGGGAAATATAAACATCACTTGCGTTTATGTAGAACCAAACATAGATAAACATAACACTATGGACAGACTGGACGTGCTACTACAAGGCCGAGATAACAACACACACATTATCGGAGGAGACTTCAATGGCTGGCACCACATATGGGGATCCCCCAAAACTAATTCAAGAGGATTAAAAATCACCGAAATTATGGTAGCTCATGACCTACTCATATGCAACACTGGCAACATAAACACATTTGAAACAACTACTAATAACAATTTGCGCGGCTCTATTATTGATATCACACTTATAAAAGCCTCCACCACAAATCAGATTAATGAATGGAGGGTTAACAAAGACATCTGCCCCTCATCTGATCACCATGGCATTGAATTCGTTTTTACTCTTGCGAAACAACAGGTTACAATCAAAAAAAGAAATACATCCACATTCTTATTTAACAACAAAATAATAAAGGACTGGGACCCAATTGGCAAAGTAATAAAGGAGGAAATGGACAAGGCAAATCTTACATCCATCCCAATAACAGAATTAGACGCATCTGGAATAGATAAATACATATCAGAAATCACAAGCACCATCCAAGGGGTGTGCCGCAAAATGATAAAGAAGCCGAAACGCACTGCCAACAAACATCCCTGGTGGACAGACGAACTCGAACAAATGAAAAAGGAAGTAATCAGAAGCCACCACCTACTTCACCACCTCAACGCCAGGAAACTTCCCATGGAAGAAGCCTTAAAAGCCAACAAAGAGCTAAGAAACAAATACGCTGAAACCATCAGAAATACCTCCACAAATAACTTTAAAGATTTCTGCAGCAAGCAAGGTAAAGAAGATGTGTGGTCCCTCACCAATAGACTTTTAAAAAATGCTTCTCCTACACAACCACCGTCAACAATCAAAACAGATAATGGCGAATACACCACCAACAGTCTTGACACCGCCAAGGAGTTCCTTAAAAGGTTCTATCCCAATGATAACGACGACACCGACACAGATGAACAGCAAGTAAATAGAAGCAGAGCCAAGGAAATACCCAATACTCCTGATGAACCACCCTTCACTATACAGGAGATACTCCACTGCCTGGATGGCATGAATCCAAACAGAGCCCCAGGTATGGACCACCTCACCTCGGACATTTGTCTATGCTTTGCTAAGGCGCTACCAGAAATCATCCTCGACATACTAAATAGATGCCTACAACTGGGGTACTTCCCAATACAATGGAAGCGCGCGTATGTCAGGATAATTCCTAAGCCTGGGAAATCCGACTATACGGAAACTGCATCATATAGACCCATCGGGCTAATAAATGTTTTCGGAAAACTCCTAGAAAAAATTATAATCAAAAGATTAAATCACCACATGTATACCACAAACTCATTCAACGAGGCGCAGTACGGATTTAAAGAGCAAAAATCAACGATTGAAGCTTTACATAAAATCACCAACGAGATAAACATACATAAACACAACCACCAACAAATTATAGCTGTGTCACTAGATATACAAGCTGCATTCGACCATGCCTGGTGGCCAGCAATACTCAACCGGTTACAACACACTAAATGCCCCAAAAACATTTACGTTATAATACAAAGCTATCTTTCTGATAGGGGTGTAACAATAGATTTAGCTGAATGCCAAGAGTCCAAAGAACAGAACAGAGGATGTATCCAGGGATCTGTATGTGGCCCAACGCTATGGAACATGATCCTGGATGAACTCTTGGAAACTAAACTGCCGGAGGGATGCAGAGTGCAGGCATTTGCGGATGATGTGTTTCTGTTGGCCCATGGAAAGA